>JAVIAB010000001.1:28126485-28158985 GCA_032433765.1 Megaustenia siamemsis
TGTGTCCTGTTCTTAGGCGTATAATGATAACTTGTTCATATCTATTCATATTATGAAAGGCATCCTGATTTGGGGCTTGTGGTCCTCTGATTGATTTGATTATCTGTTTCTTATGATGGTATGTAACTGGTGTATCTAGTTGTGTGCCTGTTGAACCTTCCTTTGCCAACTGATCTGCTTTCTCATTTCCTGGTATTCCACAGTGAGACGGGATCCACTGCAGGGCAACCCTGTGGTGCTTGCAGAGTTCAGTCAATAAGGTCTGCAGATGTGGTAATTTTCTGGATTGTAGTGCCTGGAGTACTGATCTTGCATCTGTCAAAAACACTACAGGCTGTGGGCTAAGATTACTGTTCAGCAGTTTTTCTATTGCCAACTTTATTGCTTGTATTTCTGCATCATAATTGTGACAATATTTCCCTGTTGCTATTTTATCCATATCCCTAGTGTTATTTGGGTACTCTATATATGCACCTGCTCCCCCATTCTTTACTGAATTCTGTGCTGATCCATCTGTGTGCACACGAATCCATAGGTCTTGTGGGTATTCTTCATCCAGGAAACTGAGAGCTATTGTTTTTCGCTGTAGACTATTTTGTTCCTCTTTGTCAACTATTCCTTTCACTTCTGTCCGTATTTGAACTGATAATCCTGATTCATCTGTCCAGGGAGTCTGTTCTGGTATGGGCAGAAGGGGTTTAACAACTCTTGGCATGTCTGGTGTTTGTCTACTAATACGCTTGGCTTGGTGGATAAAGCTGCTTCTCTTAAGTCGTCCCAATGCAAGATTTTGGAATCTGTCCTTCATTGGATGTCTCGGAATGCATACAAATTTTTCTGCCTGTATCAGCACCTTTGTGTCTCTCCGTTCTCTCAGTGCTGGTATTCTCCACAATTTCTCCATCTCCAATATTGGTGTTGATTTCATTGCTCCTGTGATGACCCTAAGTGCCTGGTTTTGTACTTTATCCAGTTCTTGCAATGTGGTGTTTGATGCTGAGCACCATGCGGATGATCCATATTCTAAATGTGGGCGTATACTCTGTTGGTAAACTTTACTGAGTATTTTCCCACTCGCACCCCATGTGGTTCCACACAACTTTCTTAGAATAGCCAATTTTCTCCTTGCTTTTTGGGTTGCCTTATTTATCTGCTGTTTCCAAGATAGTTTGTTATCAAATGTAACTCCGAGATATGTAGCTTGTATGTCTTCTTTCACAGGCTCATTGTTTATGTAGATGGCTCCTGCTTTTTGTTTTGGGGAGAGTGTGAAAAGTGTAGTACTGCATTTGTCTGTATTGATGCTGATACACCATCTATTTGTCCATGAATTCAGTGCATTCATAGCTCTTTGTAGCAATTTGGAGGCCACTGTTGCATACTCCTCTGTGCACCACATTACCAAGTCATCTGCATACATTGCCACTTTGATGCCATGTGGTAGTTCAGTAACTAGGTCATTGATGTAGATCAGAAAAAGTGTTGGAGATAGTACCCCCTCCTTGTGGAACGCCCTGGCGCAATAAGACCTTCTTACTCTTAAGACCATCCAGTTGCACTCTGGCTCTCCTGTTATGCAGGTATGCTTTGACCCATTTGTACATCCTGCCATTTACTCCATAATTTCTCAGTTTCTTTAGAAGCCCTTCCTTCCATACCTTATGAAATGCTTTCTTTAGGTCTATCCATGCTGCGATAGCGAGTTTCAACTTGCGTAATTGTGATAGATGTGTATGTTAGTAAGGTGTTATAGGTTAGTCTGGTAAAGGTATGTTTGTAAGGTATTGTAGGTTTGTCTGGTAAAGGTATGTTTGTAAGGTGTTGTAGGTTTGTCTAGTAAAGGTATGTTTGTAAGGTGTTGTTGGTTTGTCCAGTAAAGGTATGTTTGTAAGGTGTTGTAGGTTTGTCTGGAAAAGGTATGTTTGTAAGGTGTTGTAGATTTGTCTAGTAAAGGTATGTTTGTAAGGTGTTGTAGGTTTGTCTGGTAAAGGTATGTTTGTAAGGTGCTGTAGGTTAGTCTGGTAAAGGTATGTTTGTAAGGTGTTGTAGGTTAGTCTGGTAAAGGTATGTTTGTAAGGTGTTGTAGGTTTGTTTGGTAAAGATATGTTTGTAAGGTGTTGTACGTTAGTCTGGTAAAGGTATGTTTGTAAGGTGTTGTAGGTTTGTCTGGTAAAGGTATGTTTGGCTATCTGTCTTTTGCTTTGGTGGTAGATAACGTTGAGGTATCATTGGTTGATCATGTTGATGTGTGGGTGGCTGATGCGAGTGAGGTGTCCATGGTTGATTCATTGTAAGGTATGTTTAGTTGATCAATGAATGTGCGGTTAGTTGATCAATCAATGTGCGGTTAGTTGATCAATGAATGTGCGGTTATTTTATCACTTTGAGGTATGGTTTACTGACCCAGTTGAGGTATGGTTTATTAACCAGTTGAGGTATGGTTTATTGATCCAGTTGAGGTATGGTTTATTGATCCAGTTGAGGTATGGTTTATTGATCCAGTTGAGGTATGGTTTATTGATCCAGTTGAGGTATGGTTTATTGATCCTGTTGAAGTATAGTTTATTGATCTAGTTGAGGTATAGTTTATTGACCCAGTTGAGATATAGTTTATTGATCCAGTTGAGGTATAGTTTATTGATCCAGTTGAAGTATAGTTTATTGATCCAGTTGAGGTATAGTTTATTGATCCAGTTGAAGTATAGTTTATTGATCCAGTTGAGGTATAGTTTATTGATCCAGTTGAGGTATAGTTTATTGATCCAGTTGAAGTATAGTTTATTGATCCAGTTGAGGTATAGTTTATTGATTCAGTTGAGGTATAGTTTATTGATCCAGTTGAGATATAGTTTATTGATCCAGTTGAGGTATGGTTTATTGATCCAGTTGAGGTATGGTTTATTGATCCAGTTGAGGTATGGTTTATTGATCCAGTTGAAGTAAAGTTTATTGATCCAGTTCAGATATAGTTTATTGATCCAGTTGAGGTATAGTTTATTGATCCAGTTGAAGTATAGTTTATTGATCCAGTTGAGGTATAGTTTATTGATCCAGTTGAGGTATGGTTTATTGATCCAGTTGATGTATGGTTTATTGATCCAGTTGAGGTATAGTTTATTGATCCAGTTGAGGTATGGTTTATTGATCCAGTTGAGGTATGGTTTATTGATCCAGTTGAGGTATAGTTTATTGATCCAGTTGAGGTATGGTTTATTGATCCAGTTGAGGTATAGTTTATTGATCCAGTTGAGGTATGGTTTATTGATCCAGTTGAAGTATAGTTTATTGATCCAGTTGAGGTATGGTTTATTGATCCAGTTGAGATATAGTTTATTGATCCAGTTGAGGTATAGTTTATTGATCCAGTTGAGGTATGGTTTATTGATCCAGTTGAGGTATGGTTTATTGATCCAGTTGAGGTATAGTTTATTGATCCAGTTGAGGTATGGTTTATTGATCCAGTTGAAGTATAGTTTATTGATCCAGTTGAGATATAGTTTATTGATCCAGTTGAGATATAGTTTATTGATCCAGTTGAGGTATAGTTTATTGATCCAGTTGAAGTATAGTTTATTGATCCAGTTGAGATATAGTTTATTGATCCAGTTGAGATATAGTTTATTGATCCAGTTGAGGTATAGTTTATTGATCCAGTTGAGGTATGGTTTATTGATCCAGTTGAAGTATAGTTTATTGATCAAGTTGAGATATAGTTTATTGATCCAGTTGAGATATAGTTTATTGATCCAGTTGAAATATAGTTTATTGATCCAGTTGAGGTATGGTTTATTGATCCAGTTGAGGTATGGTTTATTGATCCAGTTGAGGTATAGTTTATTGATCCAGTTGAGATATAGTTTATTGATCCAGTTGAGGTATGGTTTATTGATCCAGTTGAGGTATAGTTTATTGATCCAGATGAGGTATGGTTTATTGATCCAGTTGAGGTATGGTTTATTGATCTAGTTGAAGTATGGTTTATTGATCCATTTGAGGTATGGTTTATTGATCCAGTTGAGGTATGGTTTATTGATCCAGTTGAGGTATGGTTTATTGATCCAGTTGAGGTATAGTTTATTGATCCAGTTGAGGTATAGTTTATTGATCCAGTTGAGGTATGGTTTATTGATCCAGTTGAGGTATAGTTTATTGATCCAGTTGAGGTATGGTTTATTGATCAAGTTGAGGTATGGTTTATTAATCTAGTTGAAGTATGGTTTATTGATCCATTTGAGGTATGGTTTATTGATCCAGTTGAGGTATGGTTTATTGATCCAGTTGAGGTATGGTGTATTGATCCAGTTGAGGTATGGTTTTTTGATCCAGTTGAGGTATGGTTTATTGATCCAGTTGAGGTATGGTCTATTGATCCAGTTGAGGTATAGTTTCTTGATCCAGTTGAGGTATGGTTTATTGATCCAGTTGAGGTATAGTTTCTTGATCCAGTTGAGGTATGGTTTATTGATCCAGTTGAGGTATAGTTTCTTGATCCAGTTGAGGTATGGTTTATTGATCCAGTTGAGGTATGGTTTATTGATCCAGTTGAGGTATAGTTTATTGATCCAGTTGAGGTATGGTTTATTGATCCAGTTGAGGTATAGTTTATTGATCCAGTTGAGGTATGGTTTATTGATCCAGTTGAGGTATAGTTTATTGACCCAGTTGAGGTATAGTTTATTGATCCAGTTAAGGTATGGTCTTTTGATCCAGTTGAGGTATGGTTTATTGATCCAGTTGAGGTATGGCTTATTGATCCAGTTGAGGTATGGTTTATTGATCCAGTTGAGGTATGGTCTATTGATCCAGTTGAGGTATGGTTTATTGATCCAGTTAAGGTATGATTTATTGATCCGTTTAAGATGTGAATTGTTTATCGGAAGCCGTCGATTAGGATCGAACCTAACCTCTTGTCCTTTGTAGTCCAGTTCACTAACCAATGTGCTATTGCTTTGGCACAGTTCATGATGTCATATTGGGATTGCAGGCGGTTTTACACAGCCTTGAGAAAAGACGATTTATATGGTGTCACAGAGGCCTGAAAGAGGCGCTAGGGTCGTTGTGTACGTTGCCGAGTGAACTATTTCAAATATCAATTTTAAATGAGGTAAGTCTGTAATTTTTTTAAGCTTAGTTCACGAACTTTCCTATAGCCCTCCGTATATATATATATACACTAGGAGCCACGATAACTCAGTGGTTAGTGAACTGGACTACGAAGGACAAGAGGCCGGGTTCAATCTTGACCGACAGTTGCGTGGTACACCCAGCCTTAAGTGGGTACCGGGTTTTTTTCTGGGAAAGTAAAACGGCACCAATGCGTAATACCGACCATATTACCCCAAAAATGATGTACCGAAGGTCTGTAAAAATTATGGTCACTAACGCCATATTCCCTATACGCCACTTGGCGTGACGGGGCTCTTTACTTATAAATATATATATATATATATATATATTTATATGTGTAGAGAGAGAGATACGCTATAATGTCTTCACAATGAAGCTAGACATGAATCTGAAACTCTGACGCTGACAAAAAACCATAACATAAGAATTTCAATTGATATCAATTCTAGTTTCTCATTCAGAGAGAGAGAGAGAGAGAGAGAGAGAGAGAGAGAGAGAGAGAGAGTATGCGTGTTTGTTAACGTGCCGTTGAGTCTATATCTACAGTCAAAGGATTTAATGCATATTCAGAATTGTCTTCTTTCATGAAGAATGTGGAGAGACACGTTAAACAATCAACATCATGATTGTTGTGTATGTATTCTCTTCTGAGAACCCAACTTTACGCTAGTAAATTATGGATCACGAACTCTTCACCTGCGAAAACAACGAAAATATTTCAGCTGCGCTGTCTGAGGCTCACACTTCAGTCTTCTGGAGTAAGGGAATGACAAACAATGAGTATTCAGGTTCGGATAGTGTGTATGTAAAAGAATACAAGGAACGAGTTTTTGAGTCGTAATCGCGTTGTTTTAAAGAATAACTAAAAACTATGAGTCCTCGGGTAGAAATAGCGTTCCTGTGAGTCTCGATGGTTGAGTTGTTTGTGCATTCGATGTTAATCTGAAGAATCTCTGGTTCAGTTCCCGGATGTGACGAAGCATGTTCGTGCTGGCGCGGCTTCGGTGTTCATTTAGCCTTTGAGAATAGGTACTAGAGATTTTGTTTTAATAGTGCCGGCCTGGCGTGAGATCGACCATACCACCCACAAAATGTGTGCGATGGTCGTGAAAAAATATTGTCACTGACACTATATTTCACAAACTCACTGAAGAAGTGGAGTGACTTTATTTATTTATTTAATACAAGTTTATTAAAAGGTAATATATAGCTTCCTCTAATCACCTTATATGAACCATAGAATTATCATTAATAGTTTATATTTCAGAAATAAGCAAACTAGCGCAATAACTAAAATATCAGTGGCAAACATTTGACTTGTACTGTAGTTTAACTTGTGAAGTTATCGTTTGTGAATGAAGTCATTTATTATCCATTACCTCCCCCCTCCCCTTCTATTTGCAAACACCTTACGTTTACTTTGTGCTCTTCTAACATATCATAGCTTGCTACAAAACAACATCGTTAGTAGATGTTGGGCAGGATGTAAACATGTTTAGGTCACACACAATAAAAGTGATCTGCAATACATGGATAGCAACAGTGGAAGAGTGGTAAAAGATCGACAAATGTGGAACAGTCGAGAAAGATCGACAAATGTGGAAGAGTGGAGAAAAATCGACAACAGTGGAAGGGTGGAGATCGATCGAGAAAAATTGAAGGATGGAGAAAAATAAACAAAAGTGGAAGGCTAGAGAAAGATCGACAAAATTAGACGAGTGGAGAAAGATAGACAAAAGTGAAAGGGTGGAGAAAGATCGACAAAGTGAATAGGTGGAGAAAGATCCACAAAAGTGGAAGGATAAAGAAAGATCGACAAAAGTGGTATGGAGAAAGATTGGCAAAGTGGAAGGGTGAAGAAAGATTGGCAAACTGGGAGGGTGGAGAAAGATAGGCAAAGTGGGAGGGTGGAGAAAGATTGACAAAGTGGGAGGGTGGAGAAAGATAGGCAAAGTGGGAGGGTGGAGAAAGATTGACAAAGTGGGAGGGTGGAGAATGATTGACAGAGTGGAAGGGTTAAGAAAGATTGACAGAGTGGAAGGGTTAAGAAAGATTGACAGAGTGGAAGGGTTAAGAATGGGGTAAGGCATAAAAATGCGAAGCTGCAGTAAAGCTGAATGTGAGGAAACATTAAAAAATAGAAAAAAATGGTATGTAAGAAGCTTTACGTGATAAGTGGACGACACAGACTAAACGACGTTTCGGCCCAAAAGGCCTTCATCAGGAACAAACAAAAAAAACACACACACAAAACTAATAACGAAACAACCAAAACAAAAACAACCGAAATGTGTTAAAAAAAAAACAAAATTATCTATCCTGTGTGTAAACAGAGGTCAAAACGAAAAGGAAATAGCAACCGAGTGCGGCTGTAGTGAACGTACAGAAACATGCAGAAATGTGTGCAAATGCACACAGAACCAGAGGAGTTCACGCAGGGGTCAGTGTGCAAACACAAAGGAGAAAGAAAAGAACAGCAGACCAACAGTTGCTCAAAAGGCAGCATGAGATGTCCGAGAGTGGGGTACAATAAAAACAAATAAGGGGTAAGGAGCACAGAAAGAAGGTATAGAGGAGAACACCGAAGTGTCTCATTGGGGACTCGAGGAGAAGAACTATAAATAGCATGGCATAGCAAGTAGACCAAAGAACCCAACTATGTGCAGTAGAGAAGGCTATGCAAAAGGGAAGGAGCAACCAAAAGGAAACTATGTGTATGAGTGTGATACATTCATACCTCGTGGAGTCAGCGAACCATACTGGACTATGAGGCGATTTTCCAAAGTATAGCGGCTGCGGTCGCCAGAGTGACAAAGGACAATAACAGTGACATGGATGTCGTCTTTGCCCTTGTGATCAGCAGAGGAGTTGAAGTAGGAAGACACCGGAGTACCAGTATTCTGTTGGACATCACGTAGATGTTCACAAAATCTTTCCGCTAATCTTCTCCCAGACTCACCAATATAGGTCATGTGGCATCGTTGGCATATGATGGCATAAATGATGTTGCGGGACACACATGTGAAGCTATGCTTGATCTCGTACCGTCCATTAGGGAACAAGACCGAGTCAGCAGGGAGCACATAGGCACAGGTGATACAGTTACGACCACAAGGGGCCGTACCGAAGTGTTGAGGATGGGAGCGAGGGAGATGGCTCCTAACCAAAATATCTCTCAGATTCCTGTTGCGCTTAAAAGCGATCATCGGGGGATCACTAAAAAGTATTAGGTTAAGTAAAACAAAAAGTAAAAGGGTTAAGAATGATTGACAGAGTGGAAGGGTTAAAAATGATTGACAGAGTAGAAGGGTTAAGAAAGATTGACAAAGTGGAAGGGTTAAGAAAGATTGACAGAGTGGAAGGGTTAAGAATGATTGACAGAGTGGAAGGGTTAAGAAAGATTGACAGAGTGGAAGGGTTAAGAATGATTGCCAGAGTGGAAGGGTTAAGAATGATTGACAGAGTGGAAGGGTTAAGAATGATTGACAGAGTGGAAGGGTTAAGAATGATTGACAGAGTGGAAGGGTTAAGAAAGTTTGACAGAGTGGAAGGGTTAAGAATGATTGACAGAGTGGAAGGGTTAAGAAAGTTTGACAGAGTGGAAGGGTTAAGAAGGATTGACAGAGTGGAAGGATTAAGAAAGTCTGACACAGTGGAAGGGTTAAGAAAGTCTGACACAGTGGAAGGGTTAAGAAAGTCTGACACAGTGGAAGGGTTAAGAAAGTCTGACACAGTGGAAGGGTTAAGAAAGTCTGACACAGTGGAAGGGTTAAGAAAGTCTGACACAGTGGAAGGGTTAAGAAAGTCTGACACAGTGGAAGGGTTAAGAAAGTCTGACACAGTGGAAGGGTTAAGAAAGTCTGACACAGTGGAAGGGTTAAGAAAGTCTGACACAGTGGAAGGGTTAAGAAAGTCTGACACAGTGGAAGGGTTAAGAAAGATGCCCTTTTAAGGGGTGAATGACGAAGAAGAATACCCGCTCCTTAACAGTCATCGGATATACGCCAGAAAAAAAATTAACGATTTTGTTATTATTTAATTGTCATGTTATTATTATTATTATTATTTAATTGTCATGTTATTATTATTATTATTATTTAATTGTCATGTTATTATTATTATTATTATTTAATTGTCATGTTATTATTATTATTATATTGTTATGTTATTATTATTATTATTTAATTGTCATGTTATTATTATTATTATTTAATTGTCATGTTTTTATTATTATTATTATATTGTTATGTTATTAATATTATTATTTAATTGTCATGTTATTATTATTATTATTATTTAATTGTCATGTTATTATTATTATTATTATTATTTAATTGTCATGTTATTATTATTATTATTTAATTGTCATATTATTATTATTATATTGTTATGTTATTATTATTATTATTATTTAATTGTCATGTTATTATTATTATTATTATTTAATTGTCATGTTATTATTATTATTATTATTATTTAATTGCCATGTTATTATTATTATTATATTGTTATTATTTTATTGTCATGTTATTATTATTATTATTATATTATTATTATTATTTTATTGTCATGTTATTATTATTATTATTATATTGTTATGTTATTATTATTATTATTATTATTATTATTATTATATTGTTATGTTATTATTATATTGTTTTGTTATTATTATTATTATTTTATATTGTTATGTTATTATATTATTATTATTTTATATTGTTATGTTATTATTATTATTATTATTATTATCATATTGTTATTAGTTAGAGATCGAAACATTCGCCTATTACTGCCAAACAAGATCAAGAACGATCTATTGGCAGGACTTTTAGGTACACGATTGTAAATATGGTGAGAACCATCGACATTACACGTGCCCCAGCTCCTCGATAAGCCCGTCTTTACACCACCCACCCTCTTGGCGGATTACCATGGAGACTGCGTGGGGGAGGGGGAGGGGCCGCGAGAGATACGAGAGCTGTGGACCTATTCTTGAGGGATGTATGACTCGCGAGCAAGTTGTCGTCACGTGACGACGGAGGTAGTTTTAAGGGATAGGAGACACTTGACGATGCGTCGTAACTACACAAGACATTATCGGGTTGCTTAGTTTGCGGTGTACCGTAATGCATAGTTTCTCGTACCACGGCGCTGTGTCGAGGAGAACAAGTTCGATCATGCATCCGGGTGTCTATTTCTCTTCATGTTTTTTTTTTCTGTTGCGATTATTTGTGAATTTTGTCCGAGTGCTGTAAACATGCCTCTTCCCCTGAAAAGATTAACTGGTCTATCGCCTCGGAAATTTCCGTTCATAATATACATGTATTATTATTTGTCTCCCTGGACATTGTGTGTCTATAGAAGTAAAAAAATAGAGTTCATTGGTAGGTACGATATAGAGTAAATTTTTACCTATGGAAGCCAATCATGGGCAGTAGACAAATAAATGAAAAGACGATTAGAGGCCATATAGATGAGATTTCTTAGAAGAATGTTGAAAGTTCCCTGGACAGCTAAAAAAAAAACCAATGAGAACATTCTCAAAGAGACCAACACAGAAAGGGAGCTCATAAAAATATCAGAAAAAAACAATCAACATTTTTCGGGCACATCATGAGAAGAGGAAAGTTGGAATACTTGGATGCTATCTTTACGACATATAGTACCATTTCTGACGTAGGTACGGGGCTTACAATAGAACCAGAGGGATAAAGGCCACTTCGTCAAATCAGTCGTCACGACGTGGGAGCCCCATAAATTTTATTTCACTCCCTATAGAAAAAAAATATTTCTGTCTTAAATGGGTTTGGTTAAACAAACTTGGTTACAACTGACAAAATACAGGGAAAGAGATATCGCGGTCGACAAAGAGATAAGATACTATATTGCTTGACGTCATAGAATCGACAACAGTGAACTAGATAATTCATACGATGCACCGTGGACAGAAGATTGTGTAAGGACATGATCACCTACGTTCAGCGGTATGACACAATGAGGGGCATTGTATCTGCTGGAATTAAAGGCTGAAAAGAGAGATGGCCAAAAAGGGTGGATACGAAGAAAGACAGAGAGTAATCGTTACTGAAATTATCATCATACTTTGATTGCTTGTTATGTCCCCTTGTAAACATTTTCATTCGTGTTGTGATCTAAGTAAGAAAGTCTTTGTTGCCCTATTTCGACACATAGTAAAAAAAATAAATAAATAAAGAGCCCCCATCACGCCAAGTGGCGTATATGGATTATAGTGTTAGTGACCATAAATTATACAGATCTTCAGCACATGATTTTTGGGATAATGTGGTCGGTATTACGCCCGTGCCGCTTTACTTTCCCAGAAAAAATCCCGGTACCCATTTATGGCTGGGTGAACCCGGAAGCCGTCGGTTTGAATCGAACCCTACCTCTTGTTCTTTGTAGTGGAGTTCACTAACCACTGAGCTATCGGGGCTCCCCATTTCGACACATACTATATGAATAAAAGAATTTGAGAAAAAGACTCCATGCCCAGTGCAGTCGACCGTTAGTATAATGGTCAGATACTTTTTTAAACTTATTTAATCCCTCTACGTACAGAAAGTTTGGTTCTATTCTGTTCATGGAATTAGTTTTACTGCTGTCGGGAATTCCCCATATCCGCTCCATTCATGTCATAGCTCCGGCCACAGCGTAGAGAAAAATTATGTTGACATGGTTCACTACCGGGCAGCACTCATTTCGTCGCAGACGATTCCAAACTTCCAAACGACACCAATCAGAGAGTGCACATTCACTTCCTTAATGCTGTCTCCTCGCTAACACACATATAAAACACACATTTAAAACAAACATTTAAAATACAACTTTAAAACACACCGTAAAAACACACCTTTAAAACACACCTTTAAAACACACATTTAAAACACACCTTTAAAACACACCATTAAACACAACTTTAAAACACACATTTAAAACACACCTTTAAACACAACTTTAAAACACACATTTAAAACACACCTTTAAATAACACATTTAAAACACACATTTAAAACACACCTTTAAAACACACCTTTAAAACATACATTTAAAACACACCTTTAAAACGTACATTTAAAACACAACTTTAAAACACACCTTCAAACACAACTTTAAAACACACATATAAAACACACATTTAAAACACACCTTTAAAACACACCTTTAAAACACACATTTAAAACACACCTTTAAAACACACATTTAAAACACACCTTAAAACACACCTTTAAAACACACCTTTAAAACATATATTTAAAACACACCTTTAAAACATACATTTAAAACACAACTTTAAAACACACCTTCAAACACAACTTTAAAACACACATTTAAAACACACATTAAAAACACACCTTTAAAACACACATTTAAAACACACCTTTAAAACACACATTTAAAACACACATTTAAAACACACATTTAAAACACACCTTTAAACACAACTTTAAGACACACCTTTAAAACACACAATTAAAACACACCTTTAAAACACAACTTTAAAACACACATTTAAAACGCACATTTAAAACACACCTTTAAAACACACATTTAAAACACACATTTAAAACACACCTTTAAAACACACCTTTAAAACACACCTTTAAAACACACATTTAAAACACACATTTAAAGCACACATTTAAAACACACATTTAAAACACACATTTAAAACACACATTTAAAACACACATTTAAAACACACATTTAAAACACACATTTAAAACACACATTTAAAACACACATTTAAAACACACATTTAAAACACACATATAAAACACACAATTAAAACACACAATTAAAGCACACATTTAAAACAAACAAAGCAGCCGAAACACCAACCACAAATCTGCTAAATGCAACATTGAAATGTTGACACTATCATCATATTTCCCATATGCCATGCTCTGTTGCATTTGCTTTAGGTTAAGAATCAAAGAAATAATGAAAGAAGAAAAAGAGGAAGGAACGAACGAAGAAAAGAGTGATGAATGAAAGAAAGGAAGGAACTATCTTTCATCTTTCTTTACACCATTTTCTAAGGTCTGTCAAGATTTCTTTGTGGGATGGAGATGACGGTCACATGCGCAAGGCCAGTGCTCTAGCAAATAAAATTAAAGTAGATCTCCGTCACGACAAATGGGGTATAGGGAAAATGGTGTTAGTGACCATAATTTTTACAGACCTTCAGCATATGGTTTTTTGGGTAATGTGGTCGGTATTACGCCAGTGTCGCTTTACTTGACCAGATAAAAAAAAACCTGGTACCCATTTAAGGCTGGGTGAACCCGGAAGCCGTCAGTTGGGATCGAACCCTACCTCTTGTCCTTTGAAGTCCAGTTCACTAACCACTGAGCTATCGCGGCTCCCACTCTAGTAAATAGTCAAGTATATCGTTCACAGACCGCTCTTTACAACATAACAAATATACAAAAACGGGGCGACTCAAACGAAAATAGAAGCCATGACATCACAATTGAAGAAGTACAGTTCGAATCTTAATTTTTCATCCCAACATTGTGCTACCACTGCCAGTCCTGGACACTTGATGCAATAACAAGAAGAAAAATAACCTCCACCGAGGTGAAATGTGTTAGACGAATAGCAGGAAACAGGCTCGGAGATAAGATCAGAAATGAAGAACTGAGGAAAAAGTTAGGAATAACCCCCGCTAGAGAATATATAAAGAAACAACAGATAAATTGGTTTTGCCACGTGACAAGGCAGAAAGGTCAAAACACAACACAACGAGCCATCAATAAGCGTTGCGAGAACACCAAACCCAAGGGACGGCCAGGGAAAGGATGGAATGACGGGATATTAGAAACACTAGTAAACATAACAGCAGCAGAGGCAACCATAAGAGTAACAGACCACAAATGATATTTCCCCACGACGCTGAAAGACAAATGAAGAAGGAAAGAGGAAGAAGAAGAAGAAGACAGTTCGAATCCATTTGACCAGATGTCTCTAACATACTTTATACACTTGTGCAAAAAATAAAAAGTCGGTGAATTCAAAATTGCAATGTAAACAAATCAAATTACCAGAAAACAAAGACATTAAATCAGACATCTGCCATATTATATGTCGGATTAAATTGTGTGTATGCGGTCACCAAAAGCGGTAAATTGTGACCATTTTAAAATTAACATGACAGCTCGGAGCTTAAAAAATAAACAAAGCTAAAGGTCAACGTTACAAACCGATTGAAAAGACATTCGGAGAAGGTTTAAACCCAATATAGACACGGACCTTGCTAGACAGATCATAAAGTTAATTCGTTTTATCTTTATTGCCTTAGACGATTTGTCTGTCTGGCGTTCACTGATTTATTGATTGTGAAATTGCATTCCCTGTAGATCACTTAAGCTTGTTGCTTTTAAAACGTTGGAATATATAAAGAAAATAAGGACGGCGCGCCTGACAGCAAAAGAGCTGGAAGATGTCAGCGACCACAGCTGATGGCTAGCGCCAGGATCGGTGAACCAGAACTGTTCAGACCATGCTCCACTTCTCCGTTGTGCTTCCAGTAGAAGTAGTAGTTGAAGAGGGAAGACAACCCAGTACTAAAAATGTACTGAAGTCGGATGTGTTGGACCGAAAGGCACAAATATCACAGTTATACTGCAAACCACATCACAACGCAGACACGCCCTCTTAACGTTCTTTTAATGGCAGATACCTAAGAAGTCATTTAGTCATCGAGCGATCGCAAGCAAGCACGCGTAAAGAATAAAAAGGGACCCATAGAAATGCATTGGAATAAGAAGTCATCTTCATCATGTACCATACCGGTTGGCGCAGGCGATTATGAACTTCCACAATCTTCTATCTACAGTGCATCGTATCAGTTCTGTTGTTGACTGTTTTCCATGCAATGACACCAAGCTATCCAATATTTTCTCTCTTTGTTGTCCGCGATCTCTCTTTCCTTTTATTTTTACTGGTGTAACCAAGTATTCCAACTTTCCTCTGCTCATGATGTGCCCGAAAAATGTTGATTGTTTTTTCTGCTGTTTTTTTAATAGCTCCCTTTTTGTGTTGCCCTCTTTGAGAATTTCCACATTGGTCTTTTTAATTGTCCAGGGAACCTTCAACATTCTTCTGAGAAATCCCATCTCTGTGGCCTCTAATCGTCTTTTCATTTGTTTGTCTACTGTCCATGATTCGCTTCAATAGGTCAGAATTGGATCTGTATAGCACCGATAAACTCTCTTTCTCACTTCTATTGACATACATTTGTTGCATAAGATATTTTTTCCATTTGAAATAAGTAGTTCTGGGCTATATTTAGAAAATTGAATGAATTGTCCATTGTGTTAAACATTGTTGTCTCTGTCCATCATAATTAATATCATCATGAAGCACTATACCTGTTGGCGTAGGTGATCATGTCTCTCCACAAATTTCGATCTCGACAGTTATTTATCATTTCTGTTGTCGACCTTCTGCCAAGCCATTCTCTTAAGCTGTCTGTTATTTTTTCTCTTTGCTTCCCTCTATCTCTTCGTCCCTCAATTTTCCCAGTTGTTACAATATATTCAAGTTGGTCTCTTCTCATTACATGGCCTGAAAATGATGATTGTTTCTTCTTAATATTAGAAATTAGCTCTCTTTTTGCTTTGGCCTCTTTCAGAACATTTTCATTACTCTTCTTAGCTGTCCATGGTATTCTCAACACTCTTCTGTAAAACCACATTTCTACAGTATCCAGTGATTTTCTTGTCTGTTGATCTATTGTACTTTATGTCAGTAACATCTGCCCTGTTTTGTACTTCAAGTCAGTAACATCTGCCCTGTTTTTTACTTCACGTCAGTAACATCTGCCCTGTTTTGTACTTCACGTCAGTAACATCTGCCCTGTTTTGTACTTCACATCAGTAACATATGCCCTGTTTTTTACTTCACGTCAGTAACATCTGCCCTGTTTTTTAATTCACGTCAGTAACATCTGCTCTGTTTTTTAATTCACGTCAGTAACATCTGCCCTGTTTTTTACTTCACGTCAGTAACATCTGCCCTGTTTTTTACTTCACGTCAGTAAGATCTGCCCTGTTTTTTACTTCACGTCAGTAACATCTGCCCTGTTTTTTACTTCACGTCAGTAACATCTGCCCTGTTTTTTAATTCACGTCAGTAACATCTGCCCTGTTTTTTACTTCACGTCAGTAACATATGCCCTGTTTTTTACTTCACGTCAGTAACATCTGCTCTGTTTTGTACTTCACATCAATAACTTCTGCCCTCTTTTCTTTATCACGTCAGTAACATGTGCCCTCTATTGTTACTCACGTCAAAAACTTTCGTCCTTTGTTGCTCTGCTTGATAGGAACATCATACTTTTTTGTTTATTCTTCACATCAGGAGCATCAGACGATCTATTTTTCTCCACATTAAGAACATCTAAGAAAAAAAAAAAGGAAAAAAGTAAAGTACTCCCGTCACGCCAAGTGGCGTATAAGTAATATGGTGTTAGTGACCATCAATTTTACAGACCTTCGGCACATGATTTTTGGGGTAATGTGGTCGGTATTACGCCCGTGCCGTTTACTTTCCCAGAAAAAATTCGGTACCCATTTATGGCTGGGTGAACCCGGAAGCCGTCGGTAGGGATCGAAACCTACCTCTTGTGGCTTGCAGTCCAGTTCAATAAACACTGAGCTATCGCGCCTCCCATTAAGAACATCTGGCTACTAAATATCTTCTTGAGATTTCATGGGAACATATAAATTATGGAAAAAGATATAATTCATGGGAAAATATAACAATCAGGAATTTACAATGTAGATTACGTTAATAATAATAAGAAATAAACCCGCACAATGTAAGAGAAGCAGTTAAGAAAAGGTATTCCGTAACATAAATACAGAGAAAGAGAGATCGCGGACGACAAAGAGAGAAGATACTACAGACAGCTTAGTGTCGTGGCATGGAAAACAGTCAATAGAATTTGTACGATGCACTGTGGATAGAAGATTGTGGAAGGACATAATCGCTTACGTCGACCGGTATGGCACATGTTGATGATGAACATATATAATATCTGAGGTGTGGAGGGGAGGAGGGTGAAATAATATTTCAACGATCTACACAGCTGTTTGTCTTCATCTCAAAGTGGCATTTTAGTTATGATCTTGAAAATGTGTGCAGAATGTATGGATGACGATATCCCGTCTTGTACATTCCATTCATTCTTAAAATTAATATTTTATGGAGGTGGTTTCAATTTGTGACACCAGACACAAAACGTGAAATAGGTTAGTTAAAGTTAATATTTATGTTTAAATGTTATTTTTAGTAGTTAATGTTCGTGGCAAAATAGACAAAATAATGGCACATCTGAGAGTTTCCGCGGTGTAAAGTTCAATTTATAATAACAGTTGTTTATGAATATATATTCTTTTACATTTCAGCACCCAATGGAGCATAGGTCTTCAACAAACACTTTCTGAGTCGCACTGTTTCTTGCCATTCTTTTAAGATCACTCCATGTCTTCCCCATCATCTTCATCTCTGCTTCTGTCTGTCTTCTCCAAGAATTCTTTGGTCTTCCTCTTTGTCTTTTCCACTGGGGATTACCAAAAAGAGCCTGTTGTGTAATACTCTCAGTTGGCTTCCGTAGTGTGTGTCCTATCCATCGCCATCGTCTTCGCTGTATCTCTTTATCCACTGGTATGTGACTGGTACATTTCCATAATTCTATGTTAGTGATTTTGTCCTGCCATTTCCATTCATTTATTCTGCGTAAGCATCCATTAATGAAAGGCTGTACCTTCATGATTGTCATTTTTGCTGTTCATATATGTATATATATATATGTGTGTGTTTGTATGTGTGTGCGTGCGTGTGTGTGTGTGTGTGCGCGTGTGCAAAGACACCGATTCTTCTAATCGCTTTAAATGTATAAAATAATTATTCTTCAAGAGCTACTGAGTTTAGTGCTCTGTGCACACCGTGAGCTGTATTTTTTTTATCCGGATCGTGTTCGATATTCTGATTGATTACGATGAATTATGATATTGTATGACGACGGACAGTTCGGCTGCGTTTACTTTCAGTTCGCCTGCGCCGTATGTCTTTTGGCGTGTGCTGTGACTGCTACGATGAGAACTACAACCACCTTTCTTTGTTTGGATCTTTCAAGGAGATGAGATGTTAATTCGTATGATTCCAATGGCACGGGAAGTTGAGCAATTATGGGTTTTAATTCGTTTGCAGTGATACCGGGGTCTTCGACTTACTACAACTACAACTGAAAAAGAGGAATGTATAAGCCAGAGAGTTGCCCAAGGTCCTCATTAAATCTGACGATATTAGTTCATGCGTATTGACCTGACCAGGGGAGACACTTGATAATAAATATAATTGCAAATAATTTGCAAAAGAAGAATGTGTATTTTACCTTCATCATCATCATCATCATTGAGTGCTGTCTCCGCATCGAAGATTGGCTATCATGGAGCGCTATTCCACTCTGTCTCTTGTTTTGATGGTTCAGATTGTCATAGGTTGACGTCCATATTTTGATGTTACTCGTCCATGTTAGTCTTGGTCTGCCTTTTACATTGTAGTTTCCCTTCCAATATTACTTTTATTAGGCTGTTGTGTCTTTTAACATGCCCATAAGATATCATTTGTCTTGTTCTAATTGTATTTAGTAGTTCTGTTTTAATTTTAAGTTGTTTTAAAACTTCATCGTTTGTTATCTTTTCTTTCCATCCGATTCTACCTATTCTTCTATAGATCCACATTTAAAAGGCTTCAGTTTTCTGTTCTGTTTTCTGGTCTAATGTCCATGTTTCTGCACCATCCAGGAATATTGAGAAGATGTAACATTTTGCTATTCTTAGTTTTAGCCCTGGTGTTATTTTCAAAGATATTAACAAATTGAGGAACTCAACAAAAGAATCAATTAGAAACCACTGTGTCCAGGCTTCAACATTTGGAGGTTCAGGAGGTAAGGCAGTTATCACCTGTTCCCCAATTCAGTGAGTCAGGTACTCAATTCTTCATCAACAAGATCGACTAGAGAGTGTCAAAATAGGATCGACCACAAATTCACTACATCACCAAAGAAATAAACCCGCACAATGTAAGAGAAGCAGTTAAGAAAAGGTATTCCGTAACATAAATACAGAGAAAGAGAGATCGCGGACGACAAAGAGAGAAGATGCTAGATAGCTTTGTCAGAGCGCAACATCCAAAAAGATAACAAAGAAAATACAAAGAAAAGCAAAGAACATTAGGTAGATTTTAAAATACAATCAGAGTAGAGGAAGGTTGTTTATAGAGCAGGAGCCAAATATCAGAGTAGAGGAAGGTTGTTTATAGAGCAGGAGCCAAATATCAGAGTAGAGGAAGGTTGTTTATAGAGCAGGAGCCAAATATCAGAGTAGAGGAAGGTTGTTTATAGAGCAGGAGCCAAATATCAGAGTAGAGGAATGTTGTTTATAGAGCAGGAGCCAAATATCAGAGTAGAGGAAGGTTGTTTATAGAGCAGGAGCCAAATATCAAAGTAGAGGAAGGTTGTTTATAGAGCAGGAGCCAAATATCAGAGTAGAGGAAGGTTGCTTAGACAGCGGGAGCCAAATATCAGAGTAGAGGAAGGTTGTTTATAGAGCAGGAGCCAAATATCAAAGTAAGAAAATATATGAAAATGATGCCTAGAAGCAGGGGCGAACGAAGAGGCATAAAAATGAGGGAAGATAAAACTATTGATTGTTTTACTGCGAATCAATAGATCGATCAGGCGACTGGAGTTAGTGCTTGTTTTTTCTAGTCGGTTGGACGCAGGACGTTACAACGTTATGTTGACACGAGCGCCATAAAGGATTAAAGTGTTCTAACCTTTGTCTAGACGTGGATCAGATGTGCTATATTTGTAGAATGAATACTTTCTTAAGAGTGCATGGTTTGAAGTTCTGTGGCGGAATTAGGCGTAAATTGTCTTTGGCCTAAGGCAGAGAGGCTTATTTAGAAATAATATGTCTGGTATTATAGAATTTGTGTAGTAGAGGAAATAAATTATGGTGGTAAAGTAAAGTAAATGTTCCATCCACGCTTTGATAGGCGTATAGAGAATATGGCGTTAGTGACCATATTTTTGTTCTTTGAGCACGGATTTTTTTCGGTGATGTGGTCGGTATCACGCCAGGCCGATTTATTTTGAAGAAAAATATCTGATATCCAATTTTAAGAGGTTGGGTGAACCCGAGAGGCTTATCGATTTGAACAAAAAATACGCCACTTCTAGGGATTGAACCTGGACCCTTCTGGTCAGGAAGCGAGCACATTAACCACTCAGCCACCGAAGTTTTAAGCCCTCAGGCTGAGAGCCTTAATATTTCAAATAAAAATAGTAATATATCTAATATAAAATAATTATTGCAGAGGAAAGAGATTAAGATGGTAACCTCAAACACATAAGCTAGACAGGAAGGGAGACAATCAGATCATCAGATACAGTCCCATTCCGGGCAAGTGTTTCAATACTTCAGTTTCTTGACAAACTTTTGGTGGAAAAGAAGTGGAAGGAGGGAGTGGAGGGGACACATTCAAGTGTTTCTCTCCTATTACATTCTGAGCCAGAGAGTTTGCGGAACATCATCATTAAACCTGTCGATATTAGTTCATGCGCATTGACCTGACCAGGGGAGACACTTGAGTCATCACCATACATCGAAATATGCATCAGAGCTGAAAGAGAAACCACGGAAAACCCCCCAACTCGTGTGACGATTTCAGATTTACGAGAAGGGGCTGTTGTGGGTCGAATAGTGTCAGCCACTCCTATAGCTGAAAATATCACGCTGTAAGGGTGTTTTGGGGTTTCCCTTTCAGGCCTAAGGCTTACTTCTAAAGTGGTCTCTTTTTCTCTCCAAATAAATTATGAGCCAGAGAGTTGCGGAACATCATCATTAAACCTGTCTTTATTAGATGGAGTATGTTCACTCCATAACTAAGGACATTAAAATGAGTTATGTTGTCGTATAATTTGAGGCTTTCGACCCAACACATCCGTTGTCAGCAGGACACGTTTGAGTACAAAGTTGCCTTCCTCCTCGAACCTTATTCCCGTGACCAGATTGGTTAGTCTGTCTCCAGCGGCACTGCGAAGAGGTGGGGAGGGAACTGGATGGTTCTGGTTGCAGATTAATAAATAAGTTTTAGGGACATATATCATCATCATCATCATCATCATCATCATCATCATCATCATCAAGTACCATGCCTGGTGGCGTAGGTGATCATGTCTCTCCACAAATTTCTATCACGACAGTTATTTATAATTTATGTTGCTAACCTTCTGCCAAGCCATTCTCCTAAGCTGTCTAGTATCTTTTCTCCTTGCTTCCCTCTATTTCTTCGTTCTTCAATTTTTCCAGTTGTTACAATATATTCCAGCTGTTCTCTTCTCATTACATGGCCGAAAAATGAGGATTGTTTCTTCCTAATATTGGATATCAGCTCTCGCTTTGCTTTGACCTCTTTCAGAATGTTTTCATTACTCTTCTTAGCCGTACATGGTACTCTCAACAATCTTCTGTAATACCACATTTCTACAGCCTAGAGTGAATTTCTTGTCTGTTGTCCTATTGTCCATGATTCACATCCATATGTTAAGACTGTCTTTACATAACGTTTAAGAACTATTTTTCTTGTTTCTATTGTCAAAAATAGATTGCACAGTATCTTCCTCATTTTTCGGAAAGCTGCTTTTGCCTGAGCCATTCTGCATCTCACCAACTGTTGTACATTTACCATCTAAGTTTAACATTGTTCCCATATATTTAAATTCCTTTACCTGTTTTAATATTGTTCCATTTTAACTTTATTTTGCATTGGGGTGATGTCTTTTTCTTTGTTGTTACTATTACTTCTGTCTTTTTGCTGTTAAAGCTGAGTCCTTTATTTTCGCTTTCCTTCTCTATAATGATTAGCATTTCTTTGTTGTTACCATTATTTCTGTCTTTTTTTTTTTTTTTTTTTTTTTTTTGCTATTAGGGATGTGTCCTTTATTTTTGCTTTCCTTCATTATAATGTCTTTGATTTTTATATAAAGCACTCTGGAAAATTACGAAAATAAACAAAAGAAAACAGAGTACAAGATAGCCCGAAATAGTATAGAACCCGTGATCCTGGACACAGCACCTTCGCCACCAAACACCGACATATTATCCCACAACCAGCCAAAAAAAACGAATTATTTTTTACGTTTTCTGTTGTTGTTTATTTGCAAACTTCCTTAGTGTTGTTTACATTCCCGTCTCCCAAACTTATTTATAGATCGATTTCACCTGGGGCAACCTTTCTGATAATTTCAGGTGTGTCTGATGTGGGCGTGATGTTGGACGTCGTCGAGTATTGCGATGTTGTCTTGGCCCTCAATGGAACTGTCAGAGACTTATAGCTGACTGTGTGCGCCTGGATTGGTAAACAACAGGGCTGATCAAGACTCTTCTCCACCTCCCAGTGGTGCTACTGGAAACAAGCTTACAAGTCTGGTCAAGCGAGTATGGATCAAATAGGAAACCGGGTATGAAAAATTGTCTTGGTAAAGTTGGATATGTTGAAACGAAAGGCACGTATTTCACAATTTTAATTATTATTTAAATATTATGACAATAAATCACAATCCAGCCCAATACTATTTTTGTAACAACGGCAAGATCACGTGAGAAATTGTAACTCATCATCATCAAGTACCGGGCCTACTGGCGTAGGTGATTATGTCTCTCCACAACTTTCGATCTCGGCAGCTATTTATCATTTCTGTTGTTGACCTTCTGCCAGGCCATTCTCTTAAGCTGTCTGTTATTTTTTTCTCTTTGCTTCCCTCTATCTCTTCGTCTCTCAATTTTTCCAGTTGTTACAATATATTCAAGTTGTTCTCTTCTCATTACATGGCCAATAAATAATGATTGTTTCTTCCTAATATTGGAAATTAGCTCTCTTTTTGCTTTGACCTCTCTCAGAACATCTTCATTACTCTTCTTAGCTGTCCATGGTACTCTCAACATCCTTCTGTAAAACAACATTTCTACAGACTCCAGTGATTTTCTTGTCTGTTGTCCTATTGTCCATGATTCGCATCCATATGTTAAGACTGGCTCTACATAACATTTAAGAACTCTTTTTCTTGTTTCTATTGTAAAAAATGGATTGCATAGTATCTTCCTCATTTTTTTGGAAAGATGCTTTTGCCTGAGCCATTCTGCATCTCACCTCTTTTGTACATCTACCATCTAAGGTTAACAAAGTTCCCAAATATTTAAATTCATTGACCTGTTTTAATATTGTTCCACAATTGTTGTCTTTATTTTGCACTGAGGTGATGTCTTTTCCTTTATTGTTACCATTACCTCTGTCTTTTTGCTATTAAGGCTGAGTCCTTTATTTTTGCTTTCTTTCACTATAATGTCCAACATTTCTTGTAACTCATTTTCACTCTTAGCGATTAAGACGGTATCATCAGCATACCTTAGACTATTTCTATTATGACCTCCAATTGTTATTCCAGGCATGTCCCTTATGGATCTTAAAATAATCTCACTATAAATATTAAACAAATCTGGTGACAGCACACAACCTATCTAACACCCTGTTTTATTTGTTGAAACATTCCCAATTGGTCTCCAGTTCTTATGGCCGCTGTTTGTTGCCAGTACATGTTCTTTATTATTCTTAGATCTTTGCTGTCTACGTTTATGCTTTCTAAAATTTTGATTATTTCTTGATGCTTTAATTTGTCAAATGCCTTGGTGTAATCTATGAAACATAGGTATAGATTTGTTTTCACCTTTATGGGTCTTTCTACTAAGATCATATGATATAAATGGCATTGCTTGTTCCTTTATCTCTAACAAAACCACACTGTTCATCGCTAATTTCTGGACTGATTTTGTTTCGCACTCGTCGCATGATGATTCTTAGTAATATATTAGTCATATGACTCATAAGGCTTATTGTGCGATGATCATCGCATTCAATCGCACCAGATTTCTTTGGTAGGGCTATGAATATTGATTTGAGCATGTCGTCTGGTATTATCCGCTGTTGCAGATATCATTCAATATTTTTGTTATTATTTCTATTGTAACTACGTAAGCATTAATCTTACTGATAACGGAAAGCTAGATAAAGAAACTGAAACCAGATTCCAGACAGCAAATGTTAACTATCAAATAAATAGGACTTTGAAACATATGAATCTGTCTATGTAAATAAAAAATCCATTAATAGAAGTATTGTTTTACCTATATTATGCTGCAGGTGTCAGACATGGACAAATGTGGAAAGACACGCGTAAAATAACAATATGCGACATTAGCTATAAATAAGAATAGAATAGATACAATTTAAAACAAAAAATGATTAGTCAACTATTGATTATCATCATCATCATGTACCATACCGGTTGGCGTAGGCGATCATGTCCTTCCGCAATCTTCTGTCTATAATGCATCGTATCAGTTCTGTTGTTGGCTGTTTTCCATGCCATGATACCAAAGCTATCCAGATTTTCTCTCTTTTTCGTCCGCGATCTCTCTTTTCTTTTATTTTGCCATTTGTAACCAAGTATTCCAACTTCTCTCTTCTCATGATGTGCCCGAAAAATGTTGATTGTTTCTTTCTGATGTTTATTTTAGGAGCTGCCTTTTTGTTTTGACCTCTTTGAGAACTTCCTCATTGGTCTTTTTAGCTGTCCAGGGAACTTTCAATATTCTTCTGAGAAATCCCATCTCTGTGGCCTCTAATCGTCTTTTCATTTGTTTGTATGATCATACTGATTATATTAAACATTGATTACGTGCTGAAGTCGGATGTGTTGGGCCGAAAGGCGCAAATATCACAGTTATACTGTAAACCACAACGCAACGCTGACACACCCACTTAACGTCCTTTTAAGGGCGGATGATGAAGAGTAATTCTGTAGTCTACTAAAATACTTTAGTCATCGGGCGAACGCAAGCAAGCAAACATTGATTATACTGAACAACAATGAATCAAATGCTGTGGACATGTGACCAGAATGAAACTTAACCAGCCTGCAGTTCGAACATACTACATGAAAACAACCGGCAGACCTCGGTAGCCTAGTTGTGAAAACCACCCGACTGGGGGGCTGCCGTCGTTCGGACAACCCGTGTTCGGTTTCCGCTGGAAGCAGTGTGGGTTGTACTCGTGGTTGGAAAAAAAAAAACCGGCCGTCGACCCAGCCACTGGCAGAAATGGGTACCAGGGTAGTATTCTGGGGAAGTTAGGAATGCCACCTCCCATCGTGAGTTTCGATGCTTGAAGCGACACTATCCAGAAGTCTCCGAACACTTCTGGATAGGCGGCAGAGCACATATGGGTGAAAACTCGTGTGCTAAGACAGAGATTCAAGTCTCGTTCTTTGGAACAAGAGACAATTCAGAGAGATAAGGGTATTTGAAATTAAAAGAATATTAACTAACTTCGGCATGCACAGATGTTTGCTTTCATATGAAAATAGCATTTTAGTTCCAATCTTGAAAATTTAGCACCTTTTATGCATGAAAATGTACTGTGGCTAGTACATTCCACTCATTCTATAAATTTGTATTTTATGGAAGTGAATTTTGATTTGTGACACTGCACACAAATTGTAAATTTTATTAGATAAAGCCAGTATTTATGACTTTTTCTTCTACCTTTCAGCTACCTGCGGAGCATAGGTCATCAACACTTTCCAAGCCGTTCTGTTTCTTGCCATTCTTTTAAGATCGTTCCATGTCTTCCCCATCATCTTCATCTCTGATTCTATCTGTCATCTCCAAGAATTCCTTGATCCTCCTCTTTGTCTTTTTCCCTGGGGATTCCAAGAAAGGGCCTGTTGTGTAAGACTCTCATTTGGTTCCTGCAGTGTGTGTGTTCTATTCAGCGCCATCGTCCTCGCTGTATCTCTTTATCCACTGGTATTTGACTGGTACATTTCCATAATTCTATGTTAGTGATGTCCTGCCATTTCCATCCTTTTTTTTCTGCATAAGCATTCATTAATGAAGGTCTTAATTTCACGATTGCCATTTTAGTCTAAAATGACAAAAAAAGTATTTTTGTACGAAAGATATTTTATCACTTAATGCTGGCAATATAAAGATCACAGATTGGCAAATTTGAGAGTTTAGGGGATACACAATTCAATTTTTAACCACAAAAAATGGTAACTCTTTTATATATATATATATATCCTTCTAGTCATTTTGAACGTATAAAAGAAGAACCAGGTATATTTGATCTTCCTCTGAAAATTCACTAAATTCGCAGATGAACTAAAGTATCAATGACAAACAACCGTGCAGAAAACAACAACTCATGCTACACAACTAACGAAAACTAGATAATTACACGCTTCTCCTATATGTATGACGCTACATAACACAAGCAGTAAGGTTAAAGAAAAGAGAGAAGTGTCATTTAAAATTATAAGTAGTGACATCATACTGGCCAAAAGCCCAAAAATATAAAAAGTCCCATTACTATAGTTGTTAATCCCCCGTATTTACATAAACACTCCGTCTTTCTCTCGAGATATCACTCAACGAAGATTTGATTTTTCGTAAATGTCACTGCCCTGTGTAGTTCGTGCTAATTTGATAGTCACCGAACACGACCAATCCAAGAGTGTTCATACTAGCGATCGATAGTTCGATTACAGGCCGCCGAGGGAACTAAAGAAGACAACAGATCCCAAGAGGCCGATAGGCTAAGATAATGGCTTGTATCACATTACGTTACTGGAAACTGATGCATCAAATGCCTCTTTGCTGTGCTATTGTTGCTAAAGTTAGCGACGGTTTAGTTCTGCAACGCTGAAACACATGCAACGGGAAAAGTCTAATAAATGGTTTCTGATAATCTAATCTTGTAATTAGCGTGATTTGTTATTCTTATAATTAAATGTAATCTCTTACCTATGTCGTTATATTTTCATTATTTTTGTCTGCGCATTTCCTCTTTTATTTTTATCTTGAAAGCTACATCTGTTGATGTCTCAGCTAACGGATCCTTGCATCTAATCACTTATCTATCCACCAATTTAATTCCCATCTTTCCAATCCATTCCTTAACTAACTCATTAACACTTAATCTTTTTATTAATCCATTCCTCAACCCATCCATTTAATCTTCATCGTTCCATCAATCCATTCCTTAACCCATTCATTTAATCTTCATCGTTCCATCAATCCAGTCCTCAACAAACCTATTTAATCTTCATCGTTCCATTAATCCAGTCCTCAACAAACCTATTCAATCTTCATCGTTCCATCAATCCAGTCCTCAACAAACCTATTTAATCTTCATCGTTCCATTAATCCAGTCCTCAACAAACCTATTCAATCTTCATCGTTCCATCAATCCAGCCCTCAACAAACCTATTCAATCTTCATCGTCCATCAATCCAGTCCTCAACAAACCTATTCAATCTTCATCGTTCCATAAATCCGGTCCTCAACAAACCTATTCAATCTTCATCGTTCCATCAATCCAGTCCTCAACAAACCTATTCAATCTTCATCGTTCCATAAATCCAGTCCTCAACAAACCTAATCAATCTTCATCGTTCCATCAATCCAGTCCTCAACAAACCTATTCAATCTTCATCGTTCCATTAATCCAGTCCTCAACAAACCTATTCAATCTTCATCGTTCCATTAATCCAGTCCTCAACAAACCTATTCAATCTTCATCGTTCCATCAATCCAGTCCTCAACAAACCTATTCAATCTTCATCGTTCCATTAATCCAGTCCTCAACAAACCTATTCAATTTTCATCGCTCCATTAATCCAGTCCTCAACAAACCTATTCAATCTTCATCGTTCCATCAATCTAGTCCTCAACAAACCTATTCAATCTTCATCGTTCCATTAATCCATTCCTTAACTCATCCATTTAATCTTCATCATTCCATCAATCTATTCCTTAACTCATCCATTCAATCTTCACTGTTCCATCACTCCATTTCTAAACTCATCCATTCAATCTTCATTGTTCCATCAATCTATTCCTTAACTCATCCATTCAATCTTCACTGTTCCATCAATCTATTCCTTAACTCATCCATTCAATCTTCATCGTTCCATCAATCTATTCCTTAACTCATCCATTCAATCTTCACTGTTCCATCACTCCATTTCTTAACTCATCCATTCAATATTCATCGATCCATCACTCCATTTCTTAACCCATCTATTCAATCTTCACTGTTCCATCACTCCATTTCTTAACTCATCCATTCAATCTTCCTTAACAAAGATATCAGACAATCCAATTTCCATAAATCCTGTAATCCATTAATTAACCCTTGATTGTCGTCTTTCTGTTAAATCATCTAATCCTCGACCAGCAGTTTTTTTTGTTTTTCGTTCGCCAGCTTTGACCTCTGACGAAGTCCCTAGAGACTAGGAACTGAATTTTGCGTGTTAATCCATATTTCCCTGGAAGACGTGTGTACAGGGAGGGGTCCCTTGCCGCACAGGCAGATAACTCCGTCTTCGGAGGTACTCATATTTTTTCCGTCGATGAGTAATTGACGTTTATAGCCAGGCCTCGCTGCTGAGACCAGGGGTGGCCGCAGAGAGAAATCATAAATAAAAATCCCAATTGGGGCAGCTGGGATTTGAACCCACAACCTCTCTGCCTCGAGGCCAACCAGTCCACAGTTTAAAATCTACCCATGAATTCACCATCAATTACTAACCTTGTCATAAATTCATCACCTATCCGTTCATCCAAATATCCATTTGCGGGCCAAGGTTGCCTATTTGGGAAAATCACCCGATTGGGCTACCGACGTTCGACAACCTGTGTTCGATTTCCGCTGGAAACAGTGTGAGTTGTACACGTAGTTGGAAAGAAATACCCCGCGGCCGACCCAGCCGCAGCTAGAAATGGGTACCTGGATATTACTCTGAGAATGTGAGGCATGCCGTCTCGCATCGTGAGTTTCGATGCTTGAAGCGACAATATCCAGGAGATACTATCCACTATCTTCGAACACTTCTGGAGACGCCGATTCAAGTTTCTTACTTTACCTTTCTTCCTCTTTCTTCACTTTCCACTTCTTCTTTCTTCACTTTCCACTTCTTCTTTCTTCACTTTCCACTTCCTCTTTCTTCACTTTCCACTTCTTCTTTCTTCACTTTCCACTTCTTCTTTCTTCACTTTCCACTTCCTCTTTCTTCACTTTCCACTTCTTCTTTCTTCACTTTCCACTTCTTCTTTCTTCACTTTCCACTTCTTCTTTCTTCACTTTCCACATCTTCTTTCTTCTTTCCTCCTTTCACTGATACCTAAAAGGTGTCTTGGTTTATATCATTTGTCGTTCTTGAGCTGCTCGAAATGTCTGAATTAGTGATTTTCCTTTGTTGTTACATGTCTCTGTCACTGCATCTATCCATCTTCTTCTGGGTCTTCCTCTTGGTCTTTTTCCATGCATTCTCGAGAAGAACGCCCTTACCCACATCTCGGAGGGCATTGAAGATGTCCGCTCGATCCATGTGTCAACAGCAAACACCACGAGCCCAACTTTAAAGCAAAATGGGTGAGGAGAGCTAAGAAACCGTTCAGCAACAGAAATACGACTGACAGAGACTTATAACTGATGATGACCTGCGCCAGGACCAGAACCATCTTGATACTACTCCACCCCTCTTCTATGCGCCAGGACCAGAACCATCTTGATACTACTCCACCCCTCTTCTATGCGCCAGGACCAGAACCATCTTGATACTACTCCACCCCTCTTCTATGCGCCAGGACCAGAACCATCTTGATACTACTCCACCCCTCTTCTATGCGCCAGGACCAGAACCATCTTGATACTACTCCACCCCTCTTCTATGCGCCAGGACCAGAACCATCTTGATTCTACTCCACCCCTCTTCTATGCGCCAGGACCAGAACCATCTTGATACTACTCCACCCCTCTTCTATGCGCCAGGACCAGAACCATCTTGATACTACTCCACCCCTCTTCTATGCGCCAGGACCAGAACTATCTTGATACTACTCCACCCCTCTTCTATGCGCCAGGACCAGAACCATCTTGATACTACTCCACCCCTCTTCTATGCGCCAGGACCAGAACCATCTTGATACTACTCCACCCCTCTTCTATGCGCCAGGACCAGAACCATCTTGATACTACTCCACCCCTCTTCTATGTGCCAGGACCAGAACCATCTTGATACTACTCCACCCCTCTTCTATGTGCCAGGACCAGAACCATCTTGATACTACTCCACCCCTCTTCTATGTGCCAGGACCAGAACCATCTTGATACTACTCCACCCCTCTTCTATGCGCCAGGACCAGAACCATCTTGATACTACTCCACCCCTCTTCTATGCGCCAGGACCAGAACCATCTTGATACTACTCAACCCCTCTTCTATGCGCCAGGACCAGAACCATCTTGATACTACTCCACCCCTCTTCTATGCGCCAGGACCAGAACCATCTTGATATTACTCCACCCCTCTTCTATGCGCCAGGACCAGAACCATCTTGATATTACTCCACCCCTCTTCTATGCGCCCCTAAAAACAGACTAACCAGTCAAGTCCGGTCAAGTAAGCTGGGATCGAGAGGGAAGGAAACCATGTATACAAAACTGCCGTGCTGAAGTCGGATGTGTTGGGCCGAACGGCAGAAATATTATAGTTCTACTGCAAAATATGACACAACGTATCCACGCCCACTTAATGTCCAAGTGAGAATGACGAAGTGGTTTGACTATTTCTTTAGTCACTGACTATTTCTAACTACTTTAGTCACTGGGTGAACGCAAGCTACCAAAGCAAAAAATATGAAAATTTTTTGTGAATATATTAAAGTAACGAATACCTAAGACTAGGACAGTGCTCCCAATACAGAGAAGGATGGTGTGAAATATTTGTAAAACTCAACAACTAGCAAACATTATAATAGTGTTGTAAAGTCTCTGCATAATTTCACAATCATTGCTCCTAAATTATTCGAAATGAATTACCAAGCAATAAAGTGGATTACTGGATAATTTTAAAAAATACAACAATGTGGAGTGTTGTATGCAGGCCAGGCTACAAGTGAGGCTGCAGTTGTTTTTTTAGTGACAGCAATATTTACATTGCTCCAGGCGCTGACACTCCACATATTTACCTTGCTCCAGGCCCTGACAGTCCACATATTTACCTCGCTCCAGGCGCTAACAGTCAACATATTTACCTCGTTCCATGCGCTGGCAGCCCACATATTTACCTCGTTCCATGCGCTGACAGCCCACATATTTACCTCGCTCCAGGCACTGACAGCCCACATATTTACCTCGATCCAGACGCTGAAAGTCCACATATTTACCTCGCTCCAGGCGCTGATAGACCACATATTTACCTCGCTCCAGGGGCTGACAGTCCACATATTTAACTCACTCCAGGCGCTGACCACCCACATATTTACCTCGCTCAAAGCCCTGACAGCATACATATTTACCTCGCTCCAGGCGCTGACAGCCCACATATTTACCTCGTTTCATGCGCTGACAGCCCACATATTTACCTCGCTCCAGGCCCTGACAGTCCACATATTTACATCGCTCGAGGCGCTGACAGTCAACATATTTACCTCCCTCCAGGCGCTGACAGCCCACATATTTACCTCGCTCCAGGCGCTGACAGTTCACATATTTACCTCGCTCAGGCGCTGACAGTCCACATATTTACCTCGCTCCAGGCGCTGACAGCAAACATATATATCTCGCTCCAGGCACCGACAGTCCACATATTTACCGCGCTGCAGGCGATGATAGCCCACATATGGACTTCCCTCCAGGCGCTGACAGCCCATATATTTACCTCGCTCCAGGCGCTGACAGCCCACATATTTACCTCGCTCCAGACGCTGACAGCCCACATATTGACCTCGCTGCAGGCGCTCACAGTCCACATATTTACCTCGCTCCAGGCGCTGGCAGCCCACATATTTACCTCGCTCCAGGCGCTGACAGTCGACATATGGACCTCGCTCCAGGCGCTGACAGCCCACATATTTATCTCGCTCCAGGCGCCGACAGCCCATATATGGACCTCGCTACAGGCGCTGACAGCCCACATATTTACCACGCTGCAGGCGCTGATAGCCAACATGTTGACATCGCTCCAGGCGCTGACAGCCCACATATTTACCTCGCTCCCGGCGCTGACACCCCACATATTTACCTCGAACCAAGACGCTGAAAGTCCACATATTTACCTCGCTGCAGGCGCTGATTGCCCACATATTGACCTCGCTGCAGGCGCTGACAGCCCACATATTTATCTCGCTCCAAGCGCTGACAGCTCACCTATT